>CM024753.1:145839238-145876306 GCA_014218235.1 Colocasia esculenta | reverse complement strand
AGTCTCACAAATTTGCTAATTGGCCTGAGAAACTGATTGAGGCTCTATGGGCCTACCATACCTCTGTTCGAACGCCCATGGGGCAAACTCCCTTTTCACTTATGGGATGGAGGTGGTAGTTCCATATGAAATACTCATCCCTTCTCTAAGGGTACAGCTGGACAAAGAACTCAATCTCGATGAACGTCAAGAGGCCTTACTTACACAACTGGAACTCTTAGACGAACGGTGTCTTGCTGCAGCTGATCATGTGCTTTCATATCAAAACAGACTCTCAAGATTTTTTCAAAAGAAAGTGATTGAACGCAAATTTCAAGAAGGAGATGTGGTTTTGAAGCGAATTTTTATAAAACCTAGAGGTCCTAGGTCCAAATTGCAAGCTAATTGGGAAGGTTTGTATGTAGTCAAAGAAGTGTAGCCTGGGAACACTTACAGGCTAGTGTATCCCGATGGTGAGGAGCTCTCTCACCCATGGAATGGTTTGTACCTAAAATATTTTACCCTTAATAAAAGAGTTTCTATAGCGGCACTACCGTACAAGAAGTACCACCAGTCTTGGGATTTCTTATCCTTTCATGGTTGTCAAATAACCCCTCTGTTCAGTCAACACACACGACATGACAACCCATGGCTGAATGTCCTTTAGACAAATGTGTTCCTGCTTAGCCCTTGTATAGGGGATGTAAAGGTCTATTCTCCTCTTACTCAAACGAGGTGTAGGGGGTGAAGAATCGCTGGTTTAAAGACAAAGAGGGGGGTAGATCATGTGTGAATGAAATCTCAAATAGAGACGGTCAATTAAAGCTTTTAAAAGAAAGAAATGATAAAATATAGAAAATCAAATGAGTCAAAATGAAGAATAGAGGCATGGCAAAGAGTGGTAGTACAATTCCCCGCGGGACGCCCTTGAGCCCAGTCATACGCATGCCCCAAACAAAATCAATGGACATAAAGTGTCTAGACAATAGACGTAATCCACATGAGATACACCCTAACCGGTCAACAAACCAGCATCCTGAGAACCAACGCTCAATCTTACCTCTATGTCTTCCTACCCTCATTAATGGCTGGAACATTCCCTTGCTAGGTCTGTGTAGAAACAGTGACAACTAGGGGCACTCAACCTAGGGGTTGCTAAAAAAACAAATACACGCTACACTCAAGGGATGTTTGACAACAAAGGAAGGGAGATGAGATTCTTGGCTAATCACACAAATGTAGGTATTACCGCAATAGAAAATTCAAAAAATAAAAAATAAAAAAAATCCAAAAAAATAGAAAGTCTAAAATTCCAAAAAAAAAAATCTAAAAATCCAAAAATTATTTGTACATATCGTTCTTTTAGCATGCATTGTTACTTTCTATTTTCACCTATTTAATAAGGCTCAGCCCCTTGACTGTCATCAAGTTAAAGCCAAACCTTGCTTAATGCAAGGGGTTGAGCCAAAGAGCAGATCTAACTTGGTTTATTGAGTGTGCAGGGACATAATGTTTTCAGCAGAACAACGATGTACTCAATTTTCTCTCTCTCTCGGATCTCATTTCCTACTCGTGTCAATCGCATTCTCCATTCAACATGCTCAACTTTGTCACAAAAGCAAAGATCCACTAAATATGAACATCATGTACAAGATAAAGGGGGAGGTGGCTCACAAACTCCTCACTGTCCACCACCACTCTCCCCAGATCCCTCGTGTCTCTCAGGCGGAGGTGGCATCTCACCACCGCCCCTCACACTCCTAGCACTCGTCTCTCCCTTACAGTGCCTCTCCTCCTCCTTGTTCCTCTGGCGGTTGGAGAAACCTACCAGATACTGCCTCACCGAGGCACCGCTCGCTCTGCTCCTGCTCCGGCTCTGGCTGATCACTGTCACCAAGCTATGAAGCTCGTCGATGCAAATCTACTGTGCGGATGTCTCGGCACGCAGTCGGGTCAGCTCCGCCTGGTCCGCTGAAGACTCCTGCACCCGCAACATCGCCAGCTCCCGCGACAGCTCCCTCACCTGCGTCACCGCCGTCTCCACCTGGAGACGCCACTGGGCCGCCGTCGCTATCACTGTATCCACCTGGCCAGTGGCGGTCCTCAGCTCTGCAACCTGTATCAAATCATGTAAGCATGTACTCTTTAATTGAAAAGTGATCAAGTTCGAGTCACACTTACCCTTTCCTCCAATGTTGCCTCTGTCTCCTCTGCCCTTTTGAGGGCACCCACCAGCTGATCGGCGAGGTTGGACTGGGGATCCCCTGCCACTACCTAAGATGAGGATGCACCCGTCTGTGATGTCTTCAGCCTCCCCAGCTCCGCACACTGCATATAAAGCACTTGTCAACATCTTTCAGTTAAAAGAAACTGGTATTTACTGAAGTCTGAGTAGGTACTTACCAGCTGGTTAGCCTCTCTCCTGACGATGTCTCGGACCTGCACAACGGAGTGTAGCAGGGCCTGGAGTGATGCTATCTGTTAGGCGATGTCCGCTTGCAAAATACCAAAATCATGTCAGATCCAATTCAATCTAGAGCTCTAAAAAAAGAGTCTAAGTTCAGAAGTCTACCTGTCGTCGGGCGCCTCTATAGACCCTCGCCCCATACTTCAAGGCGAAGGACTGTACGTACGCCTCGTCTGTCTGTGCGTCGGACGTGACCCGACACCCTCGGTGCTCCTTGTCCACAATCTGCTCCCAGGCCCTCTCATGCCATTCAGTCGTGTCGTGAAGTCCCCTGAAGCTCTGGGCAGGTCTCGCTATCCTGCCTCGGCTGGGGAACACCACGACACTCTGACACAACCCAAGTTCCCGTTGAGTCAGATGTAGATGGAGAGGAAGCACCAGGTTGAGAGCATGCACCCACATCGCCCTACTAAAGTAGAGGCGGGCTTGCTCCAACTAGGGCTGTCCCTCATCTCCATCCTCTAGATATGGCTGCCATACCACCTGCACAACATAGAGCACATCTTTGTCAGCATCCAAAGCATTTAAAAAATCAGCTGGAAGCTAGAAAGGCGGTAGTACCTACATCAAGCCAAGGATAGATGTCAATGTCATCCTGGATGGATGCCAGCTCCTTCTTCAGGGGGTGCATGTCTCGGCATGGCAACCACCGTCTCGCCAAGGGCACTAGGCCCTGTCGCTCCAACGTCCCCCGCCCCAGGCCTGGGAGGTGGAGGTAGGTCCAAACCTGCAAGAGAAGCACATGATTAGACCACATATATGAAAAATTGAAATTCATGAATGGAACGGGAAAGAAAGTGAAGTACCTAAAGGAAGGGGAAGAACCCGTTGATCACCGTCTGCCGGTCAGAGGCATCTAGACTGTCAAACTGGTGTGCCAGAAGGGTAGCACCCCAAGCATAGTCCCCTACCCTGTCTAGGTCCTCCAACAGTGATAGGAAATGGCAGTGGACCGCGTCGCCCCTCGTGGCAAACAAAAGTCTACCAAGGAATAATGTGAGGAAGAGACGCAAGTCTAGGTCCGCCTGAGCGTCGGGCTGACTAGCTAGGGTCTCCCTGCACCCCCTAACTAGTCTATCTAGCTGCTTATCCGCAGTCTCCCCGACCTCACGCCCTGTCTGCCTCAGTCCCAGACTCTCCTGTAGATCTACCCTAGGGACGAGGGAAGACCTACGTCCGACTATCAGTCCTAGAAGCCTCTGAGCCAAGTCTCTATAGCAGGGGTATGTAAACCCACTCACCGGGTGGCTATACACCCTCAACACAGTGATCTTTCTCACATCCTCTATGTCGGGGATCATGTGACCCCATGGGAACACGAAGGCGGTCGCCACTGTGTCCCACCTACTCCTCAACGCCTGGGTTAGGGGAGCATCTACCCTCATCCACTCCATCCGGAGGACATCACCAAACCCCATGTCTTACAACCTCTCCCTCTGGAACCCCGGGAGCACCAAGTACACCGCTATCATGAGCAGCCAGGAGACCCTCGTCCTCATCTCGCCCTACAAGCACAAGACGAAGCAACCGGTCAGTGAAATCATGCAATTTAACAACTCTCGGCTGAGGTTGCATCGACCCCATGGGTCGCGACCTTGTCGTGACGGCCCTTGACTGTCGCGACAGTGTTGTGACCCCTGACCCCGTCGCGACAATCCTTATCACGACGGGGCGGGCCGTCGCGTTCTCAGTCAGTTGGCCGACCGGAGCCTTTCCTCTCCAACATTGCTTCTCTTGGGCATCTATCCCTACATCCGCCCTCTGTGGGGCTTCCACATCCAACCACACACATTGATCGAGGGGTTTAGGGTGATGGGAACTCACCTTCATCATGGCCGCCTCCCGAGCCTCAACCGCCGCCTCCACGTCGATGGCCGCTGCCTCCTCCTCCGCCATCTTGACCTTGGGCACCTCCTTAGCCACCGGAGCCGCCTCCTCCTGTCGTCAGACTCGCCTGGACACCGGCCTCTTCGACCGTTTTCCGCCTTGGGGGCCACCACCTCCGTTTCCACCTTCTTCCATCACCGTTAGAGGGAGTGAGAGAGAGAGAGAGAGAGTGCAAAAGAGAGAGAGGGAAAGTGAGAGTGAGGGAGAGGTCGCCGGAGAGAAAGTGAGTGTGAGTGCAGAAAGTGAGAGAAGAGGGGGCCACTGCATTTTTAAACTCTCAGTTAGAGTCGCAACTGCTATAGACATCGCATTAAGGTCACGACGGCCTACCTGGCCTCGACATGGTTGCGACCTGGATGGCTGTCGCGATATTAAAAGCGACATCTGTAGCCATCGTGACATGACCTGACGCACACAACAGTGAATAAAAGTTTGATTTTATTGATCTGATTTCTTAAGTACAAGATCCAATAATGTCAATGATCGATCAAATCATCTTTTCATGCCCTATCTACCACCTCATACAAGTCAAATCACTCAAGTGCGTCTCCCACCTTGTGTAGCCATCGCCACGGCGCGGTCTCCTCGTGGTCGGATCTTCCTCAGCGCCTATAGGTATCCCTAGTAGACATCATCAACCTCCATCACTTCCGCCGAGATGAGCTAGTGGCACACACTTCCTAGTGTATGATCGCACTCCTCACTTCTCGCTCGTCTTGTGCATCGCCTATCTTCCTCATTTGAATAGGCAGATAGTGTGAGAGGGTTGGAACAACTGTGCGTGGCACGCCGAGCTGAAGATGGCATCGATGTGGGTTATAGAGGACCAGGGCTTCGTCCCCTATCAATCGCAGGTCTAGGCCGATGCGCTTAGTCAGCCGGATGATCTTGTTGTGGAGGAAAGTAGGCCACATGTTGAATTGCTCTGATTGTTGTGTGTTCAGGTATAGCCTCCAATCTTTCAATCCCTTAACCGCCACGGTCTTGCACCACGCCTGGGTAGTCATGTGTAGTGGAGCACCGAAGAAGGAGAGAGGGTGATGGGTCATTCTCATGCACTTGATGGAAGTGTCATCTGTCACTTCAAAGTAGATCCGCATACCCATCCAGCACTTGAGGGCGATCACAGAGCCGAAGAAGGGTCCCCCGGTAGCTGCAGAGGAGAGACCAACATACAAATATCCAAGCACATCTTGGCAGATGGGCATCTCTTCCCATACAGACCCAACGATGCTCAAGTTAGCAAAGGAGAGAAGATGATCTTGTGACGGGAAAAGTATGACGTTGTAGATGCAGACGCCAGTAGCTTTGGCGATGGCAAGATAGTTTCCGCTCTTCTTCTTGCATTGAGAGATGATCCACTGAGAGAGAGGGATCAAGTGAAGGTAGCCTGGGCTGGTCATGGTGTGAAGATCCCATCTCTTGGTAGTGATCTCTCCCAGTATGGCCCAGGTGTTGATGGGGGTGATAGTGTGGGTGATGAGGTATTCCGCCCCCTTCTTGTCTTTGGGGAGGCCAAGCATGATCTCCAATTCTTCCAGTAAGATGGTAGCCTCAAAGGATGGGAAGATGAACGTATGTGTCTGAGGATGCCACAGCTCCACCAGTACTGTGAGGTTGTCCCATGTGTGCACGTTCTTGTGATAATTCTTGGCCAACACCAACACCGTTGTCACTTTACACTCGCGCAGAAGATTGGTGTACGCCATGGGGAGAGCATTAATCATAGGCTCCAACCAAGAGATTTTGGAGTAGCAGCGAGAGTCCGAGAGGATCTAGAAGAAGAAGAAGAGAGGATGAGATTGGTACATGAAGAAGAAGAAGAAGAAGAAGAGGAGAGAGAAGAACTAGAAGATAAACTAGAAGAACTTACTTGAACATCTTGCTTGGAGCTCACATGTCCTGGCATAGAAGTGAGGCGCTGCAGCTCCCCATAGGCCTTTCTAGCTCTTTGGACTACCATAAGGGGTAGGCACAACTTGGAGAGAGCTAGAAGACCTCTTCATGGTTGGAGAGAGAGAAAACCAAGAGAGAAGAAGAGAGAGAAGGTGGGTTGTGAAATTGAGCCCTGCACCCCTATTTATAGAGCTTTAGGAGGGGTTAATCCCACTCTAATTCGTATCAAGGGGTTAGAATAGCATTAGGATTGTCTTTAGGAGTCCCATTAATGATAAGATAGGCCATAGGATAAGGATAAGGGTCGGATTTGGGGTCCAGCGCACAAAACAATGTCGCGACGCCCCGACACGATGTGTCATGGTCGCGACCTTCCATGGCGTCGCGACATTGTTGCGGCTCCCAGAGGTGTTGCGATAGGGTATGTTGTGTCTTATTGTGTTTGTGTCTGCTTATCTAGGATTTGTTTGTGTTTATGTCTTATTTGTATATATTTCTTTTGATTTTTAGTTGTTTGTCATCTATCTATTTATCAGAAGATCCAAAAAAATCAGAAAGTCAAAAAATCACAAAAATGGAGCTTCACATGTAAGTTTAGGTATGATTTCTCTATCCCTATCCCTTGAATTACTATACATTAGCCTACTTATTATATGATTTCAATGACCGGCTGATTCTCAATGTGCTCTGGGATCTGAGTTCCCCTTCATCAAAAATAGTGATGATCTAGGTGCACATTGTTAATCGCCGGACAGGCCATTAAGTTGGATAAGTTTGAGGATGATGGACTCTGTCTTGCACAGCGGTTGCAAGAAGACTCTCGACCCATTCTTGTCTCATTTAGCAATATTATCCTTGATATATTTTCTCCTTCCTTTGCATTTGATTATATGATTTTTTTTTTACCCAGCATGCATCATGTAGGCCTTTGAACTATCATGGCTCATCCTTGTCTAATAATGAGCTCTTGATGAATGCCCAATTGTTCTTCATGTTTAGAACAAGAAATCCCATTCTACTATGTATCAGAAAGTTTGCTTTTGAGCGAGTTGATCTTGCCAGTGTGTCAAGTATTTTCCTGTCTGGATTCTCTATACAATTTTCTTCCAAATTCCTTCTGATCCGTTTTGGTTGCGAACCGCTCCCAGGTTTTGAGTTAGAGTTATCTACCTGGCACGCACTTGTCCCTCCAAAATGAAACCTGCAAGCCAATCGGCTAGGGTACCTCTCAATTGAGGGGTTGATCATCCTTTTCTTCTCCTCTCGTCCAGACTTGTGTCTTCCTTGCATTCTGCTTGAGCAGCTAACTCGGGGCTTTCAAGAAGATTCCTATTGCTTGATGGTTAGATTGAGTGTCTCTTTACCTTGGCTCCCATCTTTTCAGTTCACTCCACATCACTTCCGCTTCGTCGTCATTTCATGACACCTCCGCTACACTTTCGTTTCTCTCCCTTGCAAAGTGGAAGCCAAGGAGGGGCAATCTATAGACACCTGATTCTGGCTTACGAGTTGAACCATATTTTTTGTTCTCTTAATATGCACCAAGTTGGTCACTCACCTTGAGCCCATTGATAGCCTCATTTTGAGCCCATTAAGCCCAATTCATAGTTTATCTCGTCCAAATATCACTTCAAGAGTCCTTGTCCTAGGGTTTCAACCTTTAGACCTTAACGCGACGGCCTTGGGGGTCGCGTTCATGTCAATTGATCAATTATAATCCCTAAATAATTGATTATATTCCCTAAATAATCGATTATAATCCCAATATGATTGATTATCTTTAACGCGACAGGTCGTGGCGTCGAGTTAGCGTCCTGATCGCGTCTACTCTGGCCGTCGCGACGACCCATGCATATCCATTCACGTACTTTCAGTGTCACGACCACCTTGGCCATCGCGACTAGTCATGTCGCATCCCTACGATCTGTCGCGACATTGTCCTGCATGCACTGGCTCCGCAACAACGTTCTCTCTATCTACCTTGGGGTCTATCTTCATCTCCAACAACCTTGGAACGACCCCAGCCGCAGTTTGTGGTTCCATCTCACCTTGGAACCCTCCTAGGACTCTTCCCAAGCGATTTACTTGCCTTTTTCACCATTTTCATGGGCCATTATCACTTAAGGATGAGATACTCTCTCTCCTCTCTATATAAGTGACCTCTCTCCTTCAGAACGAGGTAAGGACGCAAAGGTACCACGAAGTGCTGCCAAAATATCACCAGAGCTTCCATTTAGCTCGTAGCCCTCCCATCTTCTCCCATTTTCTTCTTATTCACTTCATGAAGTCACCTCATTTCCTTCGTCCATGGAGCTTGGTAGCTAGGAGGGTGACGTCCATGACCATCAGAGGCTGCTACACGACTTCAGAAGCATCTCCTTCAGCCAAGGAGTCACCCCGTTTGGGGCCTTTCTTCCCTCTTTTCTTCTCATTTCTCTTTCAAGCATGTTGTTATTTTCTTTTTAAATAGTAGCATATCTCCATTCCTACGTTTTCTAAAACCCAAGGAGTCTTTAAAACACCCCTAGCTTCGTTTCTTCCATGCTTCCCTTCTTTCTTTTCATTTTGAGTAGACACTTCACTTAAATATGGTCTAAAAGGCTTTCTTTCTTTTGTTTCATTGTTTTGGCAGGGTCTACAACAAGAGCAGACGAGAGGCTCTCATCCTCTGGCCAGCCGAAGGATGGGAAGGAGGTCCCCCCATTCATCTCCCGCACTACTAAGAAGGCGTCAGGGTCCCCCGTCGCGACATCAAGAATGCAATTGGTCGGGGAATCGTGACAAGCTTCGGATCGCGATGGGTCTCCTCGTCACGACACAAGTAAGTGGCCCCTCTCACCTCCATTTCCTAGCACATTAGCCTTTAACATTCGTTCATATCTTAGGGCTACATGTTAGGTGGCGATCACATTCCTTATATCATGCAGTGACATCTTGTTGTGCGTTTCGAGGGGCATGCAACCCCGTGATTACACCTCTATGATTACGTATGTCATGCACAAGTGGCTTTTTTCAGTAACATATAGACCAATTTAGTGTAGTATAGGAAATTACATGCATCCTGAAGTTTGTTCATTACATGCATAACAGTCATGTAATTACATTGACTGTTCACATACAACTTTAACATATAAGTTTCATGGATGATCATTACACAAAGTAGTTAAAATTACATTAATTTCAGTTCCCTAAGGATCTTGTTTGCCAGCAAATGAAGTGGATTGTGATCTCTTCAACAATTGAACTGCTAGTTGCCCCCTGAAAAGTGGCATGTCTTCTTCACTGAAGTTCCATGTCCATCTCTTTCGTTGCTTGGACAACGCTTTAATAAATTTGATGACATACAATGCACACTCATTACTATTGGGTGGTTGGGATGGGCAGTCCATGTCATATATCATCTCCCATTGATCAGTTACATCAAGGTTGCTGCAAGTTGAGAAAAAATTCCGAACCACTAGCATATACATACATAAGAAGTAATTAATTTCTCATACATGATGTAAAATAATGCAAGGTTTTATTTCAGAGGGATGTTGTCATTTGCCTATTTTTTGATAGCTGTGTCATATGATGCATTCCCTTTGATGGACTTTAATGAGATAAAGCATGTGTTCTTCAAATCAACTACAAGCAAGTGCCAATGGTTGAATGTGTGCAGAACAAAGAACATAAAATTAACACTACCAAGGATCTCCTTGCTTGTTGCTTCTGGAAAACTATCCATCAAAGCCTCTACTTTTTGTCCAATTGAAGCACGTTTCCTACCATGAATGCTACACAAAACAAGTGTTGGTAGGTAGGCCCATTGCATATACTCAGATGATAAACGTCTTTCTTTCAAAAATTGCACTGCACAATCAATGATCTGTAAATAACACTACTATGAAAACTTATTAAACTTTTTTTCTGGTTGAAAAGTTTAGTGACATGGTATTTATTTATAATTACATGCTATACTTACATCATCCACTATTTGTTCCCCAAATAGAATGTCATGAATGTTCTTTTGATGGACCTCTCCATTCCATTTGTGTACTAAAATCGGTTTACTACTCATGCAAAAAATATGTGTTCAAATTGGAGAAGTACTTATGCAAGAGACATGTGTTCAAAATATTACTAATGAAATATGATTGCAACTTATTAATTGATATCCAACGATAGGAAGTTTGTGATAATTTAGACATCCTTTGCTGACAAAAGGTAGTGGGCAGAGCAGTCTCTTCTTCCTTCAATAAAAGATACCTACATTTAGAAATATCTCACATAAGAAATAAATAGGTACAAGCTACTTGTTGCATGTTAGGCTCTTATAAAACATCTCACAAAAGATGAAAACAAAGTGTGCTGGCCTTTTGATTTCTTCTTCTATATTTTATGGGTGCTGGCCTTTTCCCTTTACTAGGTATCTTCTTCACAAGCAATTCTTCATCCAATTTCTAGAGGGGGGTCCTACAGTACTAATCATATGTTAATATAGTCTCACAAAAGAGTTGCAAGAGTAACAAAAAAAAAAAAACATCATTGTACTTGGGTAGACATGATATCGGCCAATTCTCCTTAGCCTCTGTAAGGTCTTTAACAGATGCAATGAATCCTGGAACCTATTTAGTCATACATTCAAAGTTATTTCAGAATTCTTGATATTCTATGTGTCACCTTTCCTCGATTGTCTTGACAGCATCTAAAAGTGTTGCCAATTTGGAGCTTAAGCTTGGGGGTGCAGTGGAAGTTTCTTGTAGCATGAGGCATATGTTAGTGTTTATAGCACAAATATTACTAACATATACAGCACTGTACTCATACTGTGCTTTTAGTAACCTTTTTATTCACTTCATATACTCCATATTACTCATATTTCACTAATTCATACCCTCACTCATATATTCCGTTATTTACTAACATATATTGTGAATGTGGAATCTACATACCTCAGGTTGGCCAACATCCCCCGACTTTGCTTGATCGCCTCGTCCTTCTAATAGCAACTTTTTTCGAGGGATCAACCTCTAAATTTACCACAACCTATTACACATTAGGAGAAGTTATGTTACTAGTGCATTTATATAAATGAAACAATTTTAATTTGCTACAACAAAAAAACATAAAGGAATAGTACTTCATAGGCATTCAAGTTAGCAACTACGATTCGACCCATGTTCTTTAATCTGGGATCACACCTAAATAGTCGGGGGAAAATGAGGCGGCTTAATGGTGTAATGGCATGTGTATGCTCTAATAGCCACACTTGTGACAATATTTTTCAATAGTAATTACGGACATTGAGCAAAACATTAATATATCATAAAAATTAATAAAGAAACACTTACACATAATGCATCAGAGCAACCAAAGATGAAATGATATCCCTTTGACTTATCTTCTCATCTTTTCCTCTTTGGAGCTATCTTCAATCCAGCCCGTCCATTCTAGACCATTGTGCTGGCATCGTCAAGCTTGTGAAGTATAATCTCATGGAAGGCAACAACCCATAAATAACTTCCAATATTTTGAAGGTCATCCAAATATTTGAGCATCTAGGGGGTAGGGGGGGGAGTACATATGTCGACCGTAGGGCAAGGAATGTGCTCAGCAAAAGTAAAATCCATAGACGAACTATGTCTTGAATGTCCTCCTCATCATTTGAACAAACAAGATCCATGAGGTAACCCCAGATGACCTTTCGACTAAAAATGACATACTTCCCATATCTATGGTGTAGCTTTGACTTGTTTATGCTCCAACCATAGTGATCTACAACAATCTCAGTACATGGCATACCAAGAATGAGAGCGACATCCTCAGCTGTGAAGGCTATTGATTTCCTCCCAAATTGAAACACATTACTACCCTCATGATGGGAATGAATCTCTCCTAATTATTTTATGCCAAAGGACTTGATTGGAGGGATGTCTACATATGCTGCAAAGAGCGTTGCCTACATCAAGTCCCTGTGGCATTCTTGAAATTTAATTATCTACTTTTTATCTTCAATATAACATCTTAAAAAGCATCTGCTCACTAGTGGATTGTTTGGATATGGCTTTCTTGTAGCTGTGGCTCTTAAAAAACTAAATAAATAATTCACTAAGATATAAATTTCAGTGAAATATATGTTTTTTCCCTTAATAAGCATGATTCTTTCACTGATTGCAAATTGACTTTCACTTAAATATACTTAAAAACCACACATGAATGTTTAAAAATAAAAATGCACATTAACACTGACACAAGGATGATAACATTGACTATGCTTACATATAAATGCAAATATACCTGAGGACTCTATGCATGGAGTCACCACACATTCCGTGAGATGACCCCTTTTTCCCAAATGAGCATATGATGTATGTGTCTCTAATAAGGTGGGAGGAATGCTAGATGTCGTCGGTGAGGGCAATGGTGCATCTGGTCTTGCTTCACGCTGGCAATGGTGGGCCTTGACTTTCCTCTTTGGTGCCATTAGGAGAGGGAGCAAGGGCCGTAGTACAAGGATGTCGATGGAGATGTTGCCCTAGACTACCATAAGAATGCTGCACCTTGAGTGAGACAGCAGAGGAGTGAGAGTCTGGAGAGAGAGAGAGAGAGCAAACCGATTGAGCGAGATAGAGATGGAGAGGCCAATCTTCTCACGTTCGCCTCCTTTAGCTCTAAAGCAAGGTGCTGGAGAGAGTCCCAATGCAAGAGAGTTCACACACCCTCCTTCTACTCCGTAGGATGGCCTCATTCTGCTAGATCTGCACGATGGCGAGAACCAACAACTACATAGAGAAGCTGACGAGGGCAAAGAAGTCTCTTGGTCCAACTTTTCCACTCCCATTTAAAGCCGTAAGACACAAAGTGCCTTTCTCTAACAACCCTTTATAGCTCACCCTCAATCTTCCATTTGGCACACACCTGCGCGCTTATGTGGTTCTTAGTGCAAACCTCCGGTGTGCACCAAGTATTACTCTTGACTTTCATAGAATAAAATCTCAAGGACTGACTCAAGGAACTAGATAAGTTCTAGGAAAAAAAACATGTTTATTACTTGAGATTGATATTTTTTCCAATTATGTATATAAGAAGATCTTTCAGGCTTAGACCCAACTACCATTGTCTTGGGTTATCCATCACTAAAACAATATGTTTTTTTAATTATCTTTAAACCTTTTCTGGAAAACTATTGGCATTTTATGATGCCACATTCCATACCATTTTTTATTTAAATTCTTTTTCCTTCATAAAAAACTTAAATTTGATGGAGAAACGTATAAGCCAAAGTTTAGTCCCCTCAAATTGGATGTCATTAAGTTTATGTTGTTTATTTTAAGTGCCTAATTATGATGAAAAAATAAAAAAAATATAACACACTACAACAAAAGTGGGAAACACTTACGTCATAAAATCGTAAGTGTAAGTGTCAAAACCGTAAGAACAGACGTATACTTACGAAACTACCTACGGTTTAATTTTGTAACTACAACAAGCGTGGGTATAGCCTTACTTACGGTTGCAAATACGTAATAAATACATTCGTTTATAAACCGTAATAATATAAACTTCGCCTACTTTTATAAAGCGTAAGTATACATATGAAAGACCGTAAGAAATATCCCAATAGAAGATGACATACGAAAATTAATCAATACGTTAGAAACTGTAGCAATTGTCTGTAGTTACGTATCTCTGAACCGTAAGAAAACTCCCAGTGCAAATATATATAATTCGTAATTTGACTAAAAATATAACCTACATATTTATATACATCCACACACATAGCACACAACCTGCATATTTACATACACAATCCACACACACAACACACAACATGATGATCAGTCTGTCTTCATTCAATTTTAATTAATTACATATTTATTTTGGTGATTAACAAAACCCTATCAAAGTTCTCTAACATATATTCCATAAGTCTTAAGTACAGGAAATACTCCAAGGTCAAACAAGCCAATATTGGTAAGTATCATATTTCTGAAGCGTTAATTATTTCAAGATTATATTTCTCTAAGTCCACATCGACTTCTGTTGAAAGTCACAACGATTTCCTTCATGTATATCGATTTTAATAGAGCTATAACGATTTGATATCATAACGATTCCTAAGTCATCATAACGATTCGCTCATCATAATGATTTGTTCATCGCAACGATTCCTTAAGTCATCATAACGATTTTCTCATCGTAACGATTTGCTCATCGCAACGATTTCTTAAGTCATCATAACGATTTGCTCATCGTAAGGATTTGCTCATCGCAACGATTCCTTAAGTCATCATAACGATTCACTCATCGTAATGATTTGATCATCGCAATGATTTCTTTAGAGCTCATAACGATTTGCTTCGCGCAACGATTTCTGTAGAGCTCATAACGATTTACTTCGCGCAACGATTCCTTTAGAGCTCATAATGATTTAATTCGCGCAACGATTTCTTTAGAGCTCATAACGATTTGCTTCGTGCAACGATTTCTATAGAGCTCATAACGATTTGCTTCGCGCAACGATTTCTTTAGAGCTCATAACGGTTTACTTCGCGCAACGATTTCTTTAGAGCTCCTAACGATTTGCTTCGCGCAACGATTTCTGTAGAGCTCATAACGATTTGCTTCGCGCAACGATTTCCTTAGATCTCATAACGATTTGTTTTCTATAACGATTTCTTCAATATTCATAACGATTCCTTAAATGAATGCAACGATTTGCTTTCTATAACGACTTGTTAAGTGCTTATAACGATTTCTTCAGTATTCATAACGATTCCTTAAATGAATGCAACGATTTACTTTCTATAACGACTTGTTAAGTGCTCATAACGATTTCTTCAGTAAACACTTGATCATAACGATTTCATTAAGTCATATAGGCATCGACTTTATGTTTTATATCGACTTGATATCTATATTATTTCTTAAAGCGTTGAATAGTCAAAGTCTTCACATATCTGTCTGACTGCTATGCATTTAATGAAGACAGAACGCATCTCTGTATGCATGCAGATGATATATTTTCATTATCGTGCATATTCTGTTAACATCTTTTAGAACAAGCTATTTGGCATTACTATTTTGGTGAATATTCACATCAACGTCTTCTGACATCAAGAGATAGTCTATGTGGCGGAACACCTCGTTCAAGCCCGTTAAACTAATAACAAGCCTGACAAAGGTCCGCCTCCCGCGAACGGGCAGTAGCCTCGCAAGGGATATCAACACACGTCCGTGAAAACATAAAGGAACACACCATTTCATAAATATTTTACAAGTTTACATAGCCATATTTCCACAAAAACTGAAAGAATGTACAAGAGCCTGGGGCATACCCCGAGGTACAACTGAAGAAAGTAACCAACTAGCTACACTACACTGTTGGAGGTGCTGACCCTGCACCGGTACGATGCGGCTCCGAACTGGACGACGGTCGAGAAACGTCCTCCTCGCTCTCACCTGTGGGAGTAGGTGTGAGCCTCGCTAGTCAGTGGATCAGTAGGGAACTCCCCCAACACCGAGCAAAACCAAACCACAGGTACGGAAGCAGTAAGCAATACCAACAATTTATAGAACAACTAAGCAGGATATAAAAGCTGTAAAAGTACTCACCGTCTGCCGACTACGAAAAACAACTGTAATAATTAAACAACAAACCAGTACGGTGTATGAGCTAAAGTAGAGACAGCCAAACACTAGCCACGTGAACTGGTTCGCGACACTAGAGACTGACTCGGACAGGCTAACACAGGTCTACCTCTCAGTCTCGCAGCCACGGACGAAAGGTCTAGCTGCCGCTCCACGTGAAAAGGTCAAAAAACTGTGGTGACCAACTAAACACCACTACCTGCGGACCACATGGTCGCAGGCCCATGCCTGACACCTCTGGAAACCCTGGCCTGGGTCCTCTAGAGTGAGGCACTGGAAAAGGACTAGCTGGGGACCAGTGTCAACTACTTGTGTCCGTACCCCCAACTACGAGCGCGCTACAAGTGACCAAAAGGCAAGTACGGCAGTCACTGTCCCACTGTCGTCTTTCCCTCAGCCGGACGTACAACTCAAGCAAAAGAGTGAGGGTGTCCAGGTTAGACGACACAGACCTCGACGGTACAACACAAGTACCGGGACAAAGCCCCGAGCTAACAGCCTGGCTCACAGAGAACCTGGGGCACTCAACTGGAGAGGTAACCACGGTAGACGTCGTACTACTCGCCACGTACACAAAACCACGTGCACGTCACACACAAACCATGTGAAACGTCACGTAAACCCCTCGTAACAATGGTTTACTACACGTGAACCTAATAGTGCTCGCGTGAACACCACGCAGCCACGAATACGACTAGCTAACTACATACTCTGTATGCTAGTCTCAGAAACCATGTGCACTCAGTGCACTACAAGTGCCAATGCACCGCTCGATATCAATAAATACATCATACCACGATAATCGAATAATCACATCACATAAACCATGCACACACACAGCCCTCGACTGTGGTCGCGACATGGACTCAGGTCGCCTTCAGAACGCGACAGCCCGATGGGTCGCCTTAAAGACATTAACGCGACGGGTCGACCCGTCGCCTTCCTGATTGCGACAATACCACTGTCGCCTTCGCAGGGGGAGAAACCCTAATCGGGTTCTCTTCTTCCAAACACACCAAAACTCATGCAAACCACCCTTAATTTGTCATTTTCATGCTTTAATGAAAACCTAGGCATGGTATCTAGCATGTTTAAAGCATTAAACTGATCAATCCTACGTTTTCCCCCGATTATCGCCCCGGAACGAGGAGAACTCACCTACCTTTGCGAAGAACACGCGGATACGATGCTTCCCCGGCGATCCTCACCCTCCACGCAAGCTCCTTACAGTGAAACCTCGCCGAAAACCGAGCTCTCCACCCGAAATCACCCGAGAAACCCTCAACAGCTCCTCCCTCGGCCGAGCAGAACGTGTGAGAGTTCTGTCAGCTGGGGTTCTTTAAAAACCTACAGCGGTTCGGAACGCGACACATCGTCGTGTTGCCACCTGATCGCGACACACCGGGGTATCGCCTTCCCAAACTTAACGCCTCCAATGCCCGCCACGTGGCGCACATGCACACGTCCAGCGCCAGAAGCGGTCACATGAACGCGACACTGCTCTCTGTCGCGATCCAGAACGCGACAGCAATTCCTGTGCGGTGACAGGATGCAAACCGAGGGGTGCTACAACCTGCACTAACGGCCCAATAAGGCCCAAACACACGCGCGCACACCATTCACGAGCCACATTGGTCAATGTATGACCTCCACAACATACTACGAAGGATCCCCAAGGATCCGAAAAGCATGCGACGTTACATTACTATCATCTAAAAAGAAAATTTCGACCTCGAAATTCATAGCACAACTCAAACATATACAACTTAAATATGCACATTTTTACAAGTACTATCATCTAAAAAGAAATACAAAAGCTTATTCAAACAGATAGGGATACCCTTTTGCCATCTCCTCGGCTAATTCCCAGGTATCCTCACCTCCCAATCTATTTCCCATCTTACTTTAACTAGTTCAATTTCTTTATTTCTCAGCTTCTTTATCTTTCGATCAGTGATCTGCATCGAATACTCTGGCATAGTCATATCCGGCTTCAAGTCACCACCTTGGTAACTGACTATTTGAGCTGGATCTTCAATGCACTTCTTCAACAAAATCAACTGGACAAATTTAGCCTATAAGTTGTTTCCCCAATTCTTTCTAACACCTGAAAAGGTCCCACATACCTCGGACTTAACTTTCCGGTCTTGCCGAATCTCATAATGCCTTTACTCGGGGAAACTCTCAAGAAAACAAATTCTCCCACTTCAAACTGAAGTGGTCTTCTCCGATTATCTGCATAGCTCTTTTGCCTACTTTGAGCTGCCTGCAATTTTTCTTTAATAAGCTTTACTACTTCTGTGGTTTGCTGAATCAATTTAGGACCCACTAACTGCCTTTCACCCACTTCATGCCAGTTCAATGGGGTTCTACATGGTCGGCCGTATAAAGCTTCATACGGTGCCATCCCAAGACTGGTATGATAACTATTATTGTAGGCAAACTCAACCATTCCCAAATGATGCTCCCAACTACCTCCCCATACTAAACAATAAGCCCTTAACATATCTTCAATAGTCTGGATAGTCCTCTCTGTCTGACCATCCGTCTGGGGATGATAAGTGGAGCTATACTTCAATTCTGTACCAATTACTTTCTGCAGACTCCTCCAAAAACCAGAAGTAAACCTTGGATCTCTATCAGACACAATAGTCTTCGGAATTCCATGCAGTGGAACAATTCTTTCAACATAAACCTTTTCTAATCTGTCCACTGTCCAAGACATACTTACTGCTACTAATCTGCACACTTTGGTCAACCTGTCAACAAATACCCATATTCCATTATGCCCTGGAACAGACCTTGGTAAACCTGCCACAAAGTCCATCGCAATATCATCCCACTTCCACTGTGGAATAGGCAACGGTTGCAATAGACCTCCCGGCTTCTGATGCTCTGCTTTGATTTGCTGACAAACAGCACATCTTGCAACAAACTCTGCTATTTCCTTTTTCATATGAGGCCACCAAAAATGCTTCCTCAAATCCTGGTACATTTTAATACTACCCGGATGGATAGTGTACCTGGATTTATGAGCTTCCTCTAATACTCGCTGCTTAACCTCTCTCTCAGCTGGCACAAATAACCCGCTCTTGAGCCTAACCACACAATTATCATCAATAGTGACACTTTCCATTTTCACAATTTCAGCTAAATTTGCATCTGCTCTTTGAGTTTCCACAATTTGCCAATATAATGACGGCCCTACAGCACTAGCAGCTAGTACTGCCCGTCGCTGACTACTGGGCACATACAAGGAGTTCTCCACTATTTCTTCATACAACTTCCACTCTTTAATCATCATCAGACTTACATACGCCTTTCTACTCAAGGCATCTGCTACAACATTGGCCTTACCCAGATGGTAGGCCAAACTAAAATCATAATCTTTCAAATATTCGATCCATCTGCGCTGACGGAGATTTAAGTCCTTTTGCGAGAAGATATACTTTAAGCTTTTATGATCTGTAAAGATCTTAAATCTCTCGCCATACAGATAATGCCTCCACATCTTTAAGGCAAACACAACTGCTACCAATTCTAAATCATGGGTAGGGTAATTTTCTTCTGTTGGCTTTAATTGCCTGGACGCATAAGCTATCACTTTATCATGTTGCATAAGTACTGCG
Organism: Colocasia esculenta; assembly: GCA_014218235.1. Classification (NCBI taxonomy): domain Eukaryota; kingdom Viridiplantae; phylum Streptophyta; class Magnoliopsida; order Alismatales; family Araceae; genus Colocasia; species Colocasia esculenta. The sequence continues at coordinate 145,856,815 of CM024753.1, read as the reverse complement.
CCAAGTCCTCTCCTTGAAGCATCCGTATATACCACAAAACCACCACTTCCTGCCGGTAATGTCAATAAGGGTGTTTTTGTAAGCCTCTTCTTCAATTCCATAAAACTTTTCTGACATTCTCCGGACCACACAAAAGGCACACCTTTCCTAGTCAATTTAATGTAACGTCGCGTGTTTTTCGGATCATGCGGATCATGTGTGTTGTGGTTGTGGCAGCCATTGTGAGGACAGTGTGAGTTGGCTGTGTGGAATGTTTAGTGTGGATGTGTGGTTTGTTCAGGTGAAGTGCAGGTTTGGTCCTGAAATGAGATAGGACCTGCTGCAGTTGAGTTGGAGTTGGCGGCCAGGGGTGGTCGCTGACTTGTTGGCGTCCAGATAGGTGGCCGTTGACAGCATGAACTTGGCGGCTCAAGATGTGGACGTTGATGATGGCGGTTGCCATTGGCGGCAAAGGGGTTGACGCTACCTGGAATTCTGCAGGTTATAGGGTCACCCGAGAGCAGGTTTTCTACCTGGTTTTCATTCTCCCTTACCCCAACTTCGTGCCCCCGTGTTCCTAAAGCTTCCAACAGGTACTGAAGGGTTCTTGGAGGATCGTGGGACGTGTGGTTTTTCCGAATCGCACGAGGAAACGCCGTGGCGTGGTGCAATTCCCGTGGGAGCTCGCGGAGGGTTCGGTGTGAACCGGGAGATTGCGGGAGGTTTTAGCGCGTTCTGAGGTAGGGAATGACCCTTGTAGTTCTTGTAGGTCATGTTAATGTAATTAGATAACATGAATCTGCATGAAAATGGTGATTTCGGGTCATGATATCCATGCGGGGATAATGGGTGGTTTGATGATTTTATGTAGTAAAGCATGCTATTTTAGTTTAATTATAATGCATGGGAGTTAGAGGAACTGTTTCCTCCTATTTCCTTAATGGTTTCGGGATCAGGAATGCATGTGGGATAGTTAGGTTTCTGCAGGAGTAGAAGCAGAAGAACTTGGCGTCAACATCGCTTGTCGCCAAGCTCATCAGCCGGGATACTGACGGCCAGATCCATTGCCGTCTATCTCTTGTAAGCGGCATTCGATGTGGCCGCTAACTTATGTATAAGCAGAAACGATTGTTTATGGTATTTGTCGATAATTAATGGTGCGTTGGAACCTGAGGTGCACTGAGTGCACATAGTTTTCATGTTTAGCATACAAGGTATGCAGTTAGTTACTTACTTTCGTGGCTGCGTGTTGTTCACGCGAGTCCAGTTGGGTTCACGTGTAGTGAACCATTAGTACTTGTGGTTTACGTGAGGTTTCACGTGGTTTGTGTGTGACGTGCACGTGGTTTTGTGTACGTGACAAGTAGTACGACGCCTACCGTGGTTACCTCTCCAGTTGGGTGCCCCAGGTTCTTTGTGAGCCAGGCTGTTAGCTCGGGGCTTTGTCCCGGTACTTGCGTTGTACCGTCGAGGTCTGTGTCGTCTGACCTGGACACCCTCACTCTTGTGTTTGAGTTGCACGTCCGGCTGAGGGAAAGACGACAGTGGGACAGTGACACTTGTGTTTGTCTTTAGTCACTTGTAGCGCGCTCGTAGTTGGGGGTACGGACACCAGTAGACATACTGGACCCCAGCTAGTCCTTTTCCAGTGCCTCACTCTAGAGAGTTCCGGGCCAGGATCTCTAGAGGTGTCAGGCATGGGCCTGTGACCGTGTGATCCTCAGGTGGTGGTGTTAGTTGGTCTCCACAGTTGCTTGACCTTTTCACGTGGAGCGGCAGCTGAACCTTTCGTTCTTGGCTGCGAGACTGAGAGGTAGACCTGTGTTAGCTTGTCCGAGTCAGTTTCTGGTGTCGCGAACCAGTTCACGTGGCTCGTGTTGGCTGTCTCTACTTTAGCTTGTACACCTGTACTGGTTTGCCGTTTAATTATTAAAGTGTTTCTCGTAGTCGGCAGACGGTGAGTACTTTTACAGCTTTCATATCCTGCTTAGCTGTTCTATAAATTGTTGGTACTGTTTATTGCTTTTGTACCTGTGGTTTTAGTTTGCTCGGTGTTGGGGAGTTCCCTACTGAGCCAGTGACTAGAGAGGCTCACCCTACCCCCCACAGGTGAGAGCGAGGAGGAAGTTTCACGACCGACGTCCAGTTCAGAGCCGCGCCGTAGCGGTGTAGGGTCGGTACCTCCAGCTGTGTAGTAGCAGCTCCAACAGTGTAGTGTAGATAGTTGTTTATTTTCTTCATTGTACCTCGGGGTATGCCCCAGGCTCTTGTACTTCTTTTCAGTTTTGTGGAAATTTGGCTATGTAACTTGTAAAATATATATAAAATGTGGTGTGTTCCTTTATGTTTACACGGACTGTGGTTTGGTTTCCCTAGCGAGGCTTCGGCCTGTTCGCGGGAGGCGGACTTGGATCAAGTACGTTATCGGTTTAATGGGCTTGGACAAGGCGTTCCGCCACAGTTAGGTGCCGCAATCTTAGAAAAATATTGTATAAAGCACCTATAATAACCTGCCAACCCTAAGAAGCTTCTGATCTCAGTTATTGTTCTAGGCACTTCCCATTTCATTACTGCTTCTACTTTACTTGGGTCCACTGCTACTCCTTTATATGAGATGACATGACCCAGAAATTGAATTTCTTTCAACCAAAATTCATACTTACTGAATTTGGCAAATAATTGGTTATCTCTTAACAACTGCAAGGTAAACCTCAAATGAGCTGCATGCTCCTCTTCAGATGTTGAATAAATCAGAATATCATCAATAAAGACCACAATGAATTGGTCTAAATACGGATGAAAAATTCTATTCATTAGATCCATAAAACCTGCAGGAGCATTGGTCAACCCAAATGGCATAACCACAAATTCATAGTGACCATATCTTGTTCTGAAAGTTGTTTTATCTATGTCCTCTTCCTTAATTCTCAACTGATGGTACCTGGACCTCAAATCAATTTTAGAAAATACTTTTGCCGATTGTAACTGATCAAACAGATCATCTATTCTTGGTAACGGGTACTTATTCTTAATGGTCACTTCATTAAGCTTTCTATAATCAATACACATGCGGAAACTACCATCTTCTTTTTCACAAACAACACCGGTGCTCCCCACGGGGAATGACTCGGTTTAATAAACCCTTTTTGCAACAGCTCTTCTAATTGCTTTTTCAATTCCTTAAGTTCTGATGGTGCCATCCGATATGGAGCTTTAGAAATTGGCATGGTACCTGGAAGCAACTCAATGGTGAAGTCCACCTCTCTATGTGGAGCTAAACCAGGCAAATCCTTAGGAAAAACATTAGCAAATTCCCTAACCACGGGAACTGCTTCCACTGACTGACTAGCTTCTACCAGACTCACCGAGGCTAAATAAGCCACACATCTAGTATTTATCAACTTTCTAGCTTTAATTGAAGAAATTAGAAACTTAAAGGTATAAAAAGGCATACCTTGATATTCAAATACTGCACCATTAGGATGACAAAACCTGATCCTCTTCTTTCTGCAATCTAGCATTGCTCCATAAGTCTCAAGCCAATCCATACCCAAAATAATATCATAATCTGTCAACTGCAGGGCATACAATCGACCCGGCATCTGGTTCCCTTCAATCATAACAGAAGCTTCATCTACATAGCTCGAAGTGAGCAAGAACTCACCCGAGGGAACCTCCACTACTAACTCACAAGACTTTTCTTCTAAAGGATGAGTCATGCAATCCAGAAATTCTTCGGAAATAAAAGAATGGGAGGCACCCGAATCAAATAAAACTCTTGCTGAATAATCATAAAGGGCTATAGTACCTTTAATCATATTTGATGCCTCCGCCTGGGATCGGGTGATAGCCATAACCCGGCCTCTTCCCCGCTACTGCGGTGCTCCTCTGCCACGACCTACATGTGGCTGCTGAAACTGCTGAGGCTGCTGCTGCTGCTGCACACCTCTTCCATATCCATACTCTCTCGGATAGGGGCAATTGCGGATCAAATGTCCCGGCTGATTACAATTATAGCATCTATAACCTGGTGGAACTGTGGGTTGCCTGGCAGTACTCTGCTGTGACTCCTCCACCTCTGGCCTACCACGACCTTGCTGAAATTGCTGTCGACCTCCCCATCCTCTTCCTTTACCTTTAAATGCTTGCTTCAGTTTCTGGCCCCATTTACCAAAGCCTGATGAAGAAGGTCCTGCTGGTGCTTTACCCTTACTCGCACCCACTGACTGCTGCGGTAGCCGAAAACTACCTGAGCCTGACTCGCCCACCTGACGAGTCCGAATAGACCTCTCCAACGTAGCTGCCCTCTGAGCTGCTTCTTCCACTGTTTTACACGTGAGAGGTACTATTGCATCCTGCAACTCTACTCTCTAACCTCTAATGAAATACTCAACCATCATATTATTATCTGATACTACATAAGGCGCATATCGGCTAAGCGCCATAAATCGCATCTAGTACTCTAAAACTGAAGAGTTACCTTGCTGGAGTGTCCGAAACTGCTCCCTTTTCACTTACTGTACTTGAATCGGAAAGAATGTATCGTTAAATACATCAAGAAACTCCAGCCAAGTAATAGTCTCCTCTGTCCTGCCTGCGAAGGTGGTCTGCATCTTCAATCGCCACCATTCTAATGCAAAACCTCTCAATTGATAGGCAGCTAGCACGACTTTATCTGCCACCGGACACCTCATGGTCGCAAAGACCCTTTCAATTTCATGGACCCAGTGCTCCGCCGTATCTGGATTCGGTCCTCCCGTATAAGTAGGCGGCTGTAATCTCAGAAACTTCTCAACTTGCATCACTGGCTCCTCCATTACTCTAACTGGTGGTGATGGTGGTACAAAAGGTAACTCCACCCCTGGCAGTGGTGGTACAAGAGCCTCAGGTACAGCCCTATCGACAACTGGGGGTACTGCTGCTGGAGGCATCGGCGCCTGCTGATCCATCCTTGCTCGAATATCCGTGAGGCTTTCCCAATTCCTCTCTATCATACACTGAGTACTCTCCCCTGGATCATCTCCTCACCACCCCAATCTCTTCTATCAGCCATTTCAAACTTCTACACAAACAAATCACCAAAAAAAAAATAAAGCAACAAATTATCAGAAACCAGGGCCCCTACCAGCAGTGTACAAAGAACGAAATAAGGTTATGTATCTTTCTAGTTCCCTTATATTAACACGGACCTTGCTCTGATACCAACTGTGGCGGAACACCTCTTTCAAGCCCGTTAAACTAATAACAAGCCTGACACGGGTCCGCCTCCCGCGAACGGGCAGTAGCCTCGCAAGGGATATCAACACACGTCCATGAAAACATAAAGGAACACACCATTTCATAAATATTTTACAAGTTTACATAGCCATATTTCCACAAAAACTGAAAGAAAGTACAAGAGCCTGGGGCATACCCCGAGGTACAACTGAAGAAAGTAACCAACTAGCTACACTACACTGTTGGAGGTGCTGACCCTGCACCGCTACGACGCGGCTCCGAACTGGACGACGGTCGAGAAATGTCCTCCTCGCTCTCACCTGTGGGAGTAGGTGTAAGCCTCGCTAGTCACTGGCTCAGTAGGGAACTCCCCCAACACTGAACAAAACCAAACCACAGGTACGGAAGCAGTAAGCAATACCAACAATATATAGAACAACTAAGCAGGATATAAAAGTTGTAAAAGTACTCACCGTCTGCCGACTACGAAAAACAATTATAATAATTAAACGACAAACCAGTACGGTGTACGAGCTAAAGTAGAGACAGCCAAACACGAGCCATGTGAACTGGTTCGTGACACCAGAGACTGACTCGGACAAGCTAACACAGGTCTACCTCTCAGTCTCGCAGCCACAGACGAAAGGTCCAGCTGCCGCTCCACGTGAAAAGGTCAAACAACTGTGGAGACCAACTAAACACCACTACCTGCGGACCACATGGTCGCAGGCCCATGCTGACACCTCTGGAAACCCTGGCCTGGGTCCTCTAGAGTGAGGCATTGGAAAAGGACTAGTTGGGGACCAGTGTCGACTACTGGTGTCTGTACCCCCAACTACGAGCGCGCTACAAGTGACCAAAAGAGAAGTACGGCAGTCACTATCCCACTGTCGTCTTTCCCTTAGCCGGACGTACAACTCAAGCAAAAGAGTGAGGGTGTCCAGGTTAGACGACACAGACCTCGACGGTACAACACAAGTACCGGGACAAAGCCCCAAGCTAACAGCCTGGCTCACAGAGAACCTGGGGCACTCAACTGGAGAGGTAACCACGGTAGACGTCGTACTACTCGCCACGTACACAAAACCACGTGCACGTCACACACAAACCACGTGAAACGTCACGTAAACCTCTCGTAACAATTTACTACATGTGAACCTAACAGTGCTCGCGTGAACACCACGCAGCCACGAATACGACTAGCTAACTACGTACTCTGTATGCTAGTCTCAGAAACCAGGTGCACTCAGTGCACTACAAGTGCCAATGCATCGCTCGATATCAATAAATACATCATACCACGATAATCGAATAATCACATCACATAAACCATGCACACACACAGCCCTCGACTGTGGTCGCGACATGGACTCGGGTTGCCTTCAGAACGTGACAGCCCGATGGGTCGCCTTAAAGACATTAACGCGACGGGTCGACCCGTCGCCTTCCTGATTGCGACAATACCACTGTCGCCTTCGCAGGGGGAGAAACCCTAATCGGGTTCTCTTCTTCCAAACACACCAAAACTCATGCAAACCACCCTTAATTCGTCATTTTCATGCTTTAATGAAAACCTAGGCATGGTATCTAGCATGTTTAAAGCATTAAACTGATCAATCCTACGTTTTCCCCCGATTATCGCCCCGGAACGGGGAGAATTCACATACCTTTGCGAAGAAAGCGCGGTACGATGCTTCCCCGGCGATCCTCACGCTCCACACGAGCTCCTTACAGCGAAACCTCGCCGAAAACCGAGCTCTCCACCCGAAATCGCCCGAGAAACCCTCAACAGCTCCTCCCCCGGCCGAGCAGAACGTGTGAGAGTTCTGCCTGCTGGGGTTCTTTAAAAACCTGCAGCGGTTCGGAACGCGACACATCGTCGTGTCGCCACCTGATCGCGACACACCGGGGTGTTGCCTTCCCAAACTTAACGCCTCCAATGTCCGCCACGTGGCGCACATGCACACGTCCAGCGCCAGAAGCGGTCACATGAATGCGACACTGCTCTCTGTCGCGATCCAGAACGCGACAGCAATTCCTATCGCGATGACAGGATGCAAACCGAGGGGTGCTACAACCTGCACTAACGGCCTAACAAGTCCCAAACACACGCGCGCACACCATTCACGAGCCATATTGGTCAACGTATGACCTCCACAACATACTACGAAGGATCCACAAGGATCCGAAAAGCACGCGACGTTACAGTCTAGCTGTCTACTGTTCTAGCATTTAATGTATGCAGGGCCCTAAAGACATTTTGTCATACAACGTTGGACCATATAGACGCCAGAAGACCCTATCTCTTTGCGTGCTCAAATGGATAAAAGATTGTTGACTAGAAGCCTCCAAGTGTCAAGCAGTCTAACGTCTACCAAACTAAGAGACAATGGTTACTTCAACGACTACATTTCAAATTAGAGATATAAATTCAAGATAGCAGCTCCAGAAGAAAATATAGAAGAGAGAGATCTACCATTGTAGAAAACAAGCTTTGCAGATCTTCTGAAAGAATCCAGGAGCCAAGAATTCATTTCTAGTGTGTCTTTAGTTCTTTGCTCTCTATGCTGTAATAGAAATCCTAAGAGAGCCAGTGTAGTTCTGAGAGAGTGCCATGTTTAGATTATTTGCTCTCAGTGCTAGTAGCTTCAGATCTTGACTTACTAAAGCTTGATCTAGGGGCTTGAATTCTGCTTATTCTTTTTGTGTTGAAGTTCCCTCTGTTGTGAAGGAAGACCTGGTGGGGAGCCAGGGTGTTGTGTTCCCTTCTGTTGTGAAGGAAGACCTGGTGAGGGATCCAGGGTGTTGTAGTTCCCTTCGTGTGTAGGAAGACCAACTGAGCTGGGTGTTGTATTGTCCATAAGGGGACTGTACCCTAGTTAGTGGAATCCTGAGTTGTTGCTCAGGGACTGGGCGTAGGACTCCTAAGGAGAGGAGGTCTGAACTAGGATAATTCCTTGTGTTGTGTGATTGCTCATTGTGTGTTTGTCTTTTATACTAACCTTCTCTAACCGTCATCGAAGAACATCTTTGTATGAATGTTTTTAAGTACATGTACTAATCAAATATAATTTTGAAAAAGACCCATTCACCCCCCCCCTCTGGGCTCGTCAACTGGGCAACAAGTGGTATTAGAGCTTGTCTCTTCGAAAATGAAGAAAGATCCAACGACCTGAAGAGTAAAGATCCATGGCAGCCCAAGGTAACATTGAAGGTCAATCTGTCAACCGACCCCCTCTCTTCGATGGTGAAGATTATGCTTATTGGAAGACCAGAATGGAGTACTTTCTCCAAGGTCACGACTATTAGATATGTTCAATAGTAGAAGAAGGCGATCTCTTGGTCACAAATGAGAAAGCTCAATGGACAGATGATGACAGGAAAAAGATCTCCTTGAACTATAAGGCTAAGAGTATTCTGTGCTGTGTACTAAGCAAAAAGGAATTCAATAGAGTTTCAGCCTGCAAATCCGCAATGGAGATGTGGGAAAAGCTTAGAATTACCTATGAAGGCACAGACAAGGTGAAGGAGACAAGAATTGATATTCTTGTTACTCAATATGAAAGATTTCAGATGCAATCAGGTGAGTCCATAACTCAAATGTTCAGTCGATTCACAGATATTACAAATGGATTGGCTGGACTGGGGAAAACCTATGAGATTGGAGACATTATGAGGAAAATTCTTAGATCCTTACCATCCTCATGGACCCCAAAGGTCACAGTTATTGAGGAAGCTAATGATCAGAAAAGGATGTCTTTGGAAAAGCTCATTGGGTCCCTTATGGCCCATGAGATCAATATGGAAAGGCTAGGAGAGTCCTCAAGTAGAAAGAAGCACTCCAATGCTTTAAAAGCTGAAGAAGACTCATCAGAAGCAAGCTCAGATGAAAATGAAAGTATTGAGGACAGTGAAAATGAAGAAGCAATGCTATCAAGAAGACTGCAGCGGATTTTAGCCAAGAAAAAGAAATTTCAATCTGGCAGAAATTCTTTAAGAAAAACAAAGAGTTTAAGAAGTCAGAAGGAAAGGATCTGAAGAAAGGAGAACCAATATGCTATGAGTGCAAGAAACCTGGACATATCAAGGCAGAATGTCCAAAGCTTAAGAAAGATGGACACAAGAAAAAGGACAACTTCAGACAATTCAAGAAGTATAAGAAAAAGGCAATGGCGGCCGCTTGGGAAAACAACAGCAACTCAGACAGTGAGTCAAGCTCGAGCAGTGATAAAGAAGAAGCCAACCTAGCGTTCATGGCAAATACAGATGATAAGGTAACATCTGACTCCTCCTTTGATTCCTGCAATAATTCTGATTCAGATAATTTAGAGAAAGCATTCAATGAACTATACAGTAAATATATAGAAGTAACCAAACTATTAAAAGTAAGTAAGAAAAATAATGCTTGACTAGAAAACACAAACTCAGATCTAAAATCAGAAAATGAACAGCTAGAAAAACAGTTAACTGAACTTAAAAGAAGAAATGATTTATTATGTGAAGATCTAAAGGATAAGAATGAAGAAATAATTAAATTTGAAAAACAAGCAAGCTCGGATGAACTAAAAACAGAGATAAACTCATTAATAGAAGAGAATAAAAAGTTATCTAGCACATTGGAAAAATTTACAAATGGTAAAAACTCTCTCATATTAAAAGGTGCTAGAAGATCAGGTAAGAAGAAAAATGGATTAGGATATATACCCCCAGATAATGAAGAAACCATAGTTTATCCTAAAATATATCCAACATCAAAATTTGTACCTGAATAAGACATTGTATACAAGGCAGATTTCAAATATATAGAAAAAGTAACCAAATTGTCCTGCTGTAGTCACTGTAACAAATTAGGACATATTATAACTACATGTCCAACTAAACATAAGAAATGGATAATAAAAAGGGAAACCAGTGATACTAACCAATCACGACCCAAAAGAACTTGGGTACCTAAAACTTAATGTTTTCATTTCAGGGTAACTCTCGAGCATCCAAATGGTATCTGGACAGTGGGTGCTCAAGGCACATGTCAGGTAATCGAAAGCTATTCTCTCATCTTCAAAATGAAGAGGAACTGTTACATATGGAGATAACGGAAAAGGAACAGTAATAGGCAGTGGTTCTGTGAACAACAAAGGAAAGACAGTTATTGAAGATGTATTGTTTGTCAAAGGGCTAAAACATAATCTTATTAACATCAGCCAGCTTTGTGACAGAGGTCATCAGATCCAGTTTCAAGAGTTAAAGTGCAGCATATTAAAGGATGGAGCAGTAATTTTTGAGGCAAATAGAGAAAAGAACTTATATGTGCTCTATCTTGAAGAACTCAAGGATCAAAATGTCTATTTAGCAGCAAATAAAGATCAATCAACTGAATTATAGCACAAGATTGGGACATTGCAGCATAGATGGTATGAGAAAGTTGTTAAAGACAAATCTTGTGGAAGGTTTTCCAAAAGTCAGCACTAAGATGGAAGGTGTTTGTAGACCTTGTGCCAAAGGAAAGCACTCTAAGAGCTCCTTCAAGTCAAAGACTGTGGTAACCACCTCAAAGCCTTTGGAACTCCTTCATATGGATTTGTTTGGGCCAATGAGGACCACCAGTCTTGGAGGAAAGAATTTTGGTTTTGTTATTGTCGATGACTACTCCATATTTACATGGGTGTCATTCCTAGAACATAAAGATGATACATTTGAAAGCTTTATCACTTTTAGCAAGAAGGTTCAGAAAGACAAGAAATTCAGTATTGTTAGTATTCAATCAGATCATGGAAGTGAATTTCAGAATGAGAAATTTGCAAAGTTCTGTGAAAATGAAGGGATTGAACACAATTTCTCAGCACCAAGGACACCACAACAAAATGGAGTTGCTGAGAGGAAGAATAGAACTTTATTGGATATGACTAGGACAATGTTGTCAGAATATAACTTACCAAGGTATTTTTGGGCTGAAGCAGTAAACACAGCAAGCTACATCATTAATAGAGTAATGATCAGACCAATATTAAAGAAAACTGCATATGAGTTGTTCAAAGGAAAGAAACCGAAGATCATTCACTTCAGAACTTTTGGATGTCCATGTTTCATCCACAACAACGGCAAAAGAGACATTGGTAAGTTGGATGCCAAATCAGATGAAGGCATCTTTATGGGGTATGCTTCTAAACCCAAAGGCTATAGAGTATTTAACAAACGTACCTTATTGATTGAACAGTCTGTGCATATTATTTTTGATGAGACTAACCCTTCCTTGAGAAAGGAAGAAGAAAGTGACAATGATGATGCAGACGAACTATCCAAGAAACTAAAGGATACCTCAATTGAAGACAGGGATGATCCACCTCTGGAAGACTTGCAACAACAAGATATTACACATGAAAATCTTCCAAAGGAGTGGAGATACAAGAAAGATCACCCACCTGAGAACATTATTGGTGATCCATCTGTAGGGGTAAGAACAAGAGGTAATGTAATACCTTGTGATTATCTAGCATTTGTCTCTCAAATAGAGCCTAAGACAGTCAATGAAGCTCTCACTGATGAATCCTGGATTATAGCCATGCAAGATGAACTTAACCAGTTCAAGAGAAACCAAGTATGGTCACTTGTTCCCAGACCATCAGACCATCTAGTTATTGGCACCAAGTGGATGTTCAGAAACAAATTGGATGAGGCTGGTGTGATCTTAAGAAACAAGGCCAGGCTGGTAGCTCAAGGCTACTCCCAAGAGGAAGGCATAGATTTCGATGAAACTTATGCACCTGTAGCTAAACTTGAGGCTATTAGAATTTTATTAGCATATGCATCTGCTTTGGATTTAAAATTATTTCAAATGGATGTTAAATCCGTATTTTTAAATGGTTTTATTAAGGAGGAAGTATATGTTGAACAACCTCTAGGTTTTGATGATACAGAATTTCCAAATCATGTTTTTAAACTTCATAAGGCATTATATGGTTTAAAGCAAGCACCAAGAGCCTGGTATGAAAGGCTTAGCTCTTTTCTTTTAAACCATGGTTTTAGTAGAGGTCAAGTAGATAGCACCCTTTTTATAAAGTCAAAGGTCACATGTATTACTTGTTCAAATTTATGTAGATGACATAATCTTTGGTTCTACTAATGAATCCCTTTGCAAGTATTTTGAAAAGTTGATGCAGGGAGAGTTTGAGATGAGCATGATGGGGGAGCTCAATTATTTCCTTGGACTACAAATCAAGCAAGGAAAAGATGGGACCCACATCTGTCAAGCAAAATACACCAAGGAGCTTCTGAAGAAATTCGGATTCGACAATGCCAAGCCACTGTCAACACCTATGAGTACATCAACAAGGATGGATAGTGACAAGAATGGTAAGAAAGTAGATCAAAAGAACTACAGAGGTATGATAGGTTCATTACTTTATCTAATAGCTAGTAGACCTGATATTTTATTTAGTGTGTGTATGTGTGCTAGATATCAGGCAGATCCTAGAGAATCTCATCTAATCTCAGTAAAAAGAATTTTTAGATACTTATCTAAAACTCATGATCTAGGCCTTTGGTATCCGAAATGTTGTGAAATTAATTTAGTAGGATACTCTGATGCTGACTATGCTGGATGCAAAGTAGACAGAAAAAGCACCAGTAGATGTTGTCAATTTCTTACAGGATGCTGATATCATGGTCTTCCAAGAAGCAAAACTCAGTGGCACTATCAACTGCTGAAGCTAAGTATGTTGCTGCTGGAAGTTGCTGTACACAACTTCTGTGGATCAAGCAACAACTTGAGGACTATGGACTTCATATCAAGACAATCCCACTATTATGTGACAACACAAGTGCTATAAATCTCACCAAAAATCCAGTACAGCATTCAAGGACCAAGCACATTGAGGTTAGATATCACTTCATTCAAGATCATGTAGCTAATGGTAATTTAGACATATCATTTATTGATACAAATGGTCAGTTAGCAGATATTTTCATAAAAGCCTTACCCGAAGAGAAGTTCACATCTCTTAGAAGGGAATTGGGCATGTGTAATTTGTGAAAAGATTTCTATTCAAAACTGATAAATAATTTTTCAGAATTTAAGTAAACTTTCTCTCCAATGGCTTTAAGTAAAAGGAAGTTAAATTATCTCTCTTGGCCGCTCTCTTTCTAAAGTATGTTGAGTTGGTCAAACTTGTTTGTCGTTTTTTGCCACCTTTTGGCGCTTCATTTTTCGGTAAAGCCTTTATTTAACTTCAAAATCGATGTGAAAACAATTCATCTCCTACCTTACACTTTTTCCCTCTTTCGTCTGGTTGCCTAAGCCGATGCCCTAACAACTCCGACATCGACTTTCTGCTAATTTGAAGCTCCTCTCTTCTTCCCGGGAAGAATTTCTTGAGGGCTTTTCTCTCCTCTTTCCATCTCAACCCTCCAGAAAATCTTCCTCACCCAAAGTCCATGGCATCGTCCATTGTCTCTGGCAGTTTGGGTGGTTACAGCGTTGAGTTTCTATCGGCCGAGCAGCAGGAAATGTTTACTTTCGTGAAGACTAAGCTTTGTGGGAATAAGGCGGTAGATGTTGCGGATCTTGAGAAGAATGGTATGATTAGTGTAGTGGTCGCTATGAGAAGGATGCAGTGGATGGGAATCACCACCTTCTCTGAGGTAAGCTATCCGGACCTCGTGAAGGCGTTTTATGTGTGTTTGAGAACAGAGGCAGACAGGTCCTTGATTTCATCTGTCAAGGGAACCCAAATCAAGATTGACCATGAAGTTTTGAAGACCCTGTTTGATGTGAGCACGTCTGGTCATAGTGGAATCCACTCTGTAGACACCCAGGCAAAGGGTCTAGGTATTGTTGGTTCAGAATTTAGACTGAAAGATGGCAAATTGGATATCAATCAGTTGAATGCCTTCAATCACCTTCTGCACTTCATAGTCTGTCAAATACTTGTTCCTAGAAGTGCTACTTTCTCAACATGCACCAAGGCAGACTCGGATATGATGTTTTGGGCCGTTCAGAACCAAGAAATCAACATGGCCGAAGTGATGATGGAAAGGATGAAGTTTGCCAGTGATCAAATCTGGGATACCAAGAGTAAGTTAAATGTATCCCTGCCTTATGCTCATTTGCTCACCAAAGTTTTTTCAGCACTTTGGAGTAGATGTGTCTAGCGCTGTGACGGCCCTCATTATACCGGTACGGTTATACCAACCCACGTCGGTATAGCGAGTGCTGCCAGCCACAGTGGGACATTTACCCAACGATACAAACAGCTGAGATACACGCGAATATATATAACAGAGTAGCGGAAGTAAGAAAAGAACTATCTCCATTCATTCATCATCCACATTAAACATACATGCAGTTTAAAATTTGCAAAAAGGAACTAAAGCTCACATGAATTAAATTGCTGAAATAGAAATACAAAATGTCCACATATTACATTCTTTTAATGATAATTCTAATACAATGTTCAAGTACATACTATGAAGTACACAATCACAAAGAACTCAAAAACTGGCTAGTCTCCACGCTCGGAGTCCGTCTCTGCTGCCTCCTCCGAGGGTACTGTGTCACCAACTATACCTGTACGCCGTAGCAAGGAGTGAGTCCAGGGACTCAGCAAGTAACACTATGCATGATATACACATACAAGTCCTAGTGGTTTCTACACGCACATTACAATTAGCAACACATAGCATGCTAGTCCATTTAAGTTTTCAACCTATCATGAAAGTTCTACAATTTTATACATAACGCATGCTTTCAGATTTCAAAAATAACATTCACCTATCACATGGTCTCTATTCAATTCACTCATGAGACTTTAATCAAAACGTGAGAGCTATTGACATGGACAATTTACATACATGAACGGGGAACATAATTAGCATGGAATCCACATGTTCTTAAGTACATACATAACTTTTTCACATGCTTTAGGTTGCTGATTTCACATAGTTCAATGACTATAAACCTACACATGAAAGCTACAACGTTGCTTAAACATAACATATGAACAATCCATCATGCCATTCTGCTCACATACTCATTTGTTGTCCCTAACATGGATTCTAAACACTTTTACACACATAAACATGAGTATGATAACATACAATTTCTGAATTCACATGGTTTCAGATTTAGTCTCACATGGGTTTCAATGGAACATTTACATATCTAGGATTTCACATTTTGCTTTACACTAGTTTCCTCTTTTCACATGTTTACACTTTACACATACACATTCACATGTCACTTACACATTTACACATGGTCACATACACTTTACACATTACACTTTACACATATTTTAGGTGCCGTGACACATAGTCCAAACCACCAAAGACGGACACAAACACATCACATCACATAGACGCCATCTAGGCAATACAATGGCGACTCTTGGACTGCGCAGACCGGGAGAACAAGTCTCCACCCTAACCAGTGGTACTTGTCCACCTCCAGGATTTCCCCCTAATGCCCTTAGGGTCACTTAACACAATGAACTTTCTCAGGGGGACTTTTCCCTGATATGGCTCCACTGCCTTCTCAGAAGCAGTATCACATTGGCACAGTTTACACTTTTACACATTTACCATTTTACACATGGTTTTACACTTGACACTCTTTATCTCATTCACTTTCTCACTCACATTAATATCTCTTCTTTTCCTAACATGATACTACAAATTTCAAGGTTTAACACACAGTAAACACATTAATCATGCTGGGTTTAAACAAAAACTAATCACATTTCGATCATATGCACGAATTATCACATTTCACATGAAAACACATAACTTTTTATTTACTGTTCCAATTGACCTGAAATTTTAACCACATGCTGTTTTCGGGTTCCAAAACATACCCTCAATTTTTCAGATTTGTCTGAGCTAAATAGGATTTACAGAAAATCAAACACCTAATTAGCATATTATTCACAACTTAAGCTAACATGGGTCTAACACATTTTGCAATTTATCCACTTACTGTTTTGCACAGAGACTACTATATATCTACATGATTTTAGAATACAACATCACCCTAATTCATACATCTATAAATCAATTACCACAACCATTTTACATGTTCTCATTTTTTTCGAACCGAGCTTATTTACAAATTTCACAAGCATGTGTAATTTACTAAAATCTGCAAACACATATACTGACCCACTATTTTTCATGATCAAACTGAAACTAAGGCATTCACATTAATCTAAATCATAAATCATGGATTTTGCAAAACGGTCTACAAGTCATGCTCAAGTTTACAAGACATCATTTCCCCACATACACCACATTCATCCACAACCACAATGCACAATATACGTAGAGTATAAGGTGTACAATATATCCTCATCGCATAAAACATACCGAAATTAATGTACAAGAGGGACAGAACAGCTCACTGTTCTGTCCAGAAGAACTAGACGGCAGTCTCTGGCCGCTGACTCAGAGTCAGCGGCATGGTCGATGGACGCCAATGATGAACTGGGCGTCCAGGGACCTTGCCGTCTACTCAGGTCTGTGCAGAAACACAGACCCGAGCTCTAAATCTTGGGTGAATTGGAGGGTCTAGGACTCGAGAAAAATTCCATAAAAATATCAAAACCACCTAGACTCATACGGGGACACCATAGATAGGTCACTTGCCTCTCTAAAATTCCTCCAAGAGATTTATGGCTCGAAGAAGACCTCCTTGGGCAGTTCCAAGAAGTTGCAGAAGTGCCTCCAAGATCGCCTTCCTCCGGGCTTCTGGGTGATCTCCACGCCGAGGGGATGATGTGGAATCCTTCCCCTTTGCTTCAGCTTCCTCCTTGATGCAGAAGATCTCCAAATCCAGCTCTCAAGGGATCGGATTTGAGGGTTCTAAAATGGGGTTTTCTCACAGAATGCTCTAGGGTTTTTCTCTCTTCTTCTCTCCTCTTGCAAGGGTGAAAATGAGAAGTGGGGAGAGGCCAACTCGGGTCCAGGGTGTAGGAGAGCCCCTCACTCACTCACCATGCCGATTAGACAGCCTTAGAGCCGTTGGGGGACATCCCCCCAATGGTTGCCATGCCTTGTTTCAGAAGTTTGCAGCTCTGCTGCGCATGCAGGTCAGAGAATTTGACGTCCAGATCGCTGGACGCCGGAGTGAGTGTTGGCGTCCAGGGCTGGATGCTGACACTGGCTCAACGTCCAGGGATTGACGCCAATAGGGCCTTCAGCCATAACCCTAATTTATGCAGAAACCATGCATACCAAGCTTCTATACATGCAATATGTACGTGGTATTATATTCATACTATCACCATGCATTACATACATTATTTACGTTTAATATAAACACATGTACACGTAATTATACTATTTTAATACCTATGTAAATACGTACATACATACTCAAACACAATATACACA